>JABSTR010003344.1:0-18640 GCA_013339765.2 Haemaphysalis longicornis | reverse complement strand
TTGAGCTTTAAAATATGTATGGAATGAGTATGATATATCCTAAAAATATTGTATATATGGGTGTTGTAGAGGGCCCGGACTAAAACATGGAGATGTTCATAATGCGGATGAAATGGATTATAGATTGAAACGTGGATGTAGCTCGAGCCGAAGAGCACGCTTGCGTGAGCGCGCCCCCCGACCATGAAACATGAAGGCTTCGCTCAATGCTTGTAGGCTCTGAGGTCACGCACTGTACGAGATGAGTTTAAAAACTTGATATCTGCAAGATAACTAAAAGACTTTTGTTTGTGAACATAGGTTCATCTCCTAAAAACAGTGAAGGGTTTAGCGGAATGTTGTTGGGTATATATTTTAGGAAATGCCGTTTTCTGGCTTCATTGCAGGATGTGCACTCAATTAACACAGGGAGGGTGCCGCCGGTCCCCACACTTGTCACAAACTGGTGGGAGTGTGCCATTTAAAAGATATGCGTGTGTAGCGTAAGTGTGACCTATGCGTAGTCTGCAAATCGATACTTCAATGAATCTGTTTTGTTTTTCTGTTGAGTATCTTCCTAGGTGTGGTTTTATTGAGTGGAGCTTGTTGTGTGTGTGTGTGTCCCACGTGTCCTGCCAGCATTTACGGATTCCCCTTCGGATCACTGGCTTCAAATCGAGGTAAGGGATTTCCGCGACGTCAACACCACTATGGGGGGCCGCCAAAGTGGCGTTCTGGTCAGCAATTTCATTGCCCAGATGCCACTGTGGAGGGCCGCCAAAGTGGCGTTCTGGTCAGCAATTCATTGCCCAGAATGCCACTGTGTCCAGGGATCCAGCAAACAAGTATTTTTAGTTGTAATTTATAAGCAGTCACAAGAGCTTTAAAAAGGTGATTGAGGACAACATTTTTTGTAGGTTTAAAGGAATCTAGTGCCATAACGACACTTAGGGAGTCTGTGTAGATAATTGATTCTTGTATTTTGTTCTGTGTAATGTGCTCCACTGTGATTAAAATACCATAAGCTTCTGCTGTAAAGATACTGGTATTTTTGTTCAAGGTCCTTGTGCTGGTGAAATCCGGGCCATGTGCAGCACACGACACAGCGGAAGCAGACTTCGAGGCATCCGTGTAAAATGAGGTGTATGGATATGTGTGTTGTAGATGTAAAAAATGCTGTAAGATCAATTCACGAGGTGCACGGCGCTTATCAATGCGTTTAAAGGATGTGTCGCAACGAATCGCTGACATTTCCCAAGGCGGGACTACGTCAGCGATGGAGGTCTTCATGCCCTCATCGAAAGACACCCCTATTTCCTCTGCAAGGCCTTTGACACGTAAGGATAAAGGGGCAGGGATCGAAGGGCGCGCTAAATACAAATGGGCAGATGAGACGTCATTCAGAATTGAACTGCACGGGTGATTCTTCACAGACATTGTCCTAATAGCATAGAGCAGTGCTGTATAAGCACGCTGGTGCTCTAGGCACCAGTGGTCACATTCTACATAGAGACTTTGAATCGGACTTGTCCTGAAGGCTCCCGAGGCAAGGCGAAGGCCCAAATGTAGCACTGGGTCCAACATTTTTAGGGCAGTTTTAGATGCAGACCCGTACGTTACGCTTCCATAGTCTATACGGGACCTAACTAAACTGATAAAAAGGCGTAGAAGGCAATCTTTATCAGCACCGTAAGACTGATGCGACAACACTTTTAAAATGTTTATGGTGTTTAGGCATTTCTGTTTGAGTGTCTTTATGTGCCGTATGAATGTTAGCTTTTCGTCAAGTATAACACCTAAAAACTTATGTTCTTTCTTGACGGGAATCCGTTCTCTGTTCAGCGTGATGTCGGGTTGTGGATGGAATAGCTGTCTTGTGAATAGAACACATGTACTTTTTTTAAGGATTCAGTTTAAAACCATTTTCCTCTGTCCATTTCACAAGCCTGTTTACACCTAACTGTATTTGCCTTTCACATATGGACAGGTTGGAAGACCTAAAGCTAATATGAACATCGTCAACATACATTGAGTAGGAGATTGCGGGTGGCAAGGATTTCCCAAGCGAATTAATTTTAACTACAAATAGAGTACAGCTTAATACTCCACCTTGAGGAACACCATTTTCTTGTATGTACGTTCTGGATACCACTGTTCCTACTCTTACCCTAAATGTTCGCTGTGACAAATAACTTTCAATAGTGTTTAACATGCGCCCAGACACAGAAAGCCTTGAGATCAAGCAGTATGCCGTGGCGCCAAGTTGTGTCGTATGCTTTTTCTAACTCAAAGAAAGCAGAAAGACAGTGCTGTTTGTGGATGAAAGCATCTTTGACATACGACTCAAAGGCTACTAGCTGGTCAGTTGTGCTTCGACCTGATCGAAACCCCGCCTGACAACTGTCCACGATGCCGTTTTATTGAAGAAAATACATTAGCCTCTTATTTACCATTTTTTCGAAAAGCTTTCCCAGGCAACTTGTCAAAGCAGTTGATGTATGTGCACCCGAACAAACGTGTCTGTAATCAAATGTAATCATGCCTGTCTGCAACACCGTCTGTACCCCAACCATTACACCTTTTTGCCGAGCTTTCAATGTTTAAACCAGCACACGTACAAGAAATCCATCTGATCTAGGCTCCAAAGCACAGAAGCCATCACCTCAACTAAACCACTGACAATGTAGCAGGCGTAGCGCGGAATGGGCCTGTGGCTGATACAGTTCCCCTTCATCAAAGCATTCTGACGGGCTCGTTGGCCTGACATGATGGAAATAAAATTGCGCTACAAGGACGGGAGGACAAAAAAAAAACACATCACACAGCGCAGACTAAAAAACTAATTTGATTTCCACGCGAATATATACTACTATCAGTTGACACGTGGGACAAAGAGAAGTTTAAAATAAAAAGTTAAAATCACACAGAAAAAATAATAATAGTAAAAAAATTTAAAGCGTACACCTTCACCATGACACATGCCGTCTCAACCAGATTAGATATTGTTCAGATCAGGGGATGTTCAGCTATGTACTGAGCCGAACATCCCCGTCACAATATCATCAAGAAACGCGATTTCTTTGCCCAACAACGAAATTGAAGTAACACTAATGCACACATCCCGCGCGCGCGCAATTTCATGCGCCTCTATTATTTCCCGCATGAGCGAGTCCCGGCTCTTAGCGAGCACCTTAGTTTTTTTTGAGAAAAGTCGTACAGTTGAACCACTGTTTGGGCTGTGATAGAGCTTCGCCGTAGCCTCATGAATAATGATCTGCTGAGAGTGCAAACGGCAGAAAAAAAGTATGAGTCGGACGAAACAGGGCAATAAAAACACTTTCGGTGTTTTGTTTGTTGCCGTGACGCTCGTACTTATGACACGAGATGCGCTTAGAAGCGGAGCACCCTCATTAGGCTAGACCATCTTGCTCCGTGGGCTAGACTTAAACTAAAGCGCGCTCGTAAAAAGATGCGCAACGCGTGTTCACTTACACCTTGGCAGATTTTTAGATTGTGCGCTGTATGGCGTGCTGTCGAACTGCGTCATTATGTAGTGGGCTCCGTCGCCTTCGCGGAGGCTGTATTTTGGATTGTGGCGAAAAACGGAAACGCCGTATATTCGAGTTATGGACGTTTAGCTTGCTAATTTCTGTAGTATCGATAGGAAGGAATGTCGGTGCTTTATCGCCAGCGTCGAAATCAACGACGTTTCGGCTTATATCTAGACAGCCTTCCATGTCACATTGCAGTTGAAATGACATCCTTAATTTGGTACATGGTGTCTCTGTGTGTAACTCTGCTATGTCGCCCGGTTTTTTCGCTCACTGTTATACCTGTCTTTGGTGCGTTCGTTATCACCATTGTAATTTATGTCGCTTTATAGTCACTTTGAATGATTTCAAACAAATATGTTGTCAATTTGCAATTGTGTTGCCTAATATGTAAAAGAAGGCCGTTTTATTCTGGTGTTTTACCGAAGCATAGTTGGCTTTCATTACTTCTACGTGTTGCATAATTCAGCCACACATAAGGGTCGTGGCACACATTCACATATTGCTATAGAATAAAAAAGTTTGTATGCTTCACGTTATCAGTAATCTTACCGCTACCTGGCCGGTAGACCACTGTCTGACCTATGCACGTTGTACAACAGAACTAAAAGTAAACATCCTGCGGGACTTAACTGAGCAAGTTGAGCAACCGCCTTGCTTGGGGCGTTTTGCAGTAAGCTGTTTTAGTGACTTCTAATTGTTCGTATCGTGTTGTAGTCTAATGCTGTAACACCGTGTAAAAACTGGTGCCTTCACTGAGAAACGTATGCATGATTCAGTGCCCAAAAGCAAATGGTTGATTTCCCCCAAATAATAGAAAATTGAGTTTACTTGGTTTATTCGGCCAGAGCTTGCAGTCCTGCAAGTGTGCAAGGGTCGAGTTAACAGGAGTCGAGTGGAGCCATTCAAGAATATGTATTTTCTGTAAAAGTAACGCACAGTTAGGTACAGCTTGGAATGTAATAATCAGTGTTTCTGTTGTTTTTCAGGCATGGACTGCAGCGGCATGAACTGTTCATGGGCAACTGGCTGTATTCTCTCATATAGGCCGTAACCAGACACTCTAGCAGCTTGTTAGTGTAATCCGGTGAAGTAATTAACATTCGAACAATCTAGGGTGTAAACAAATTCGGTTTACAAGTGCTCCTGAATAAATTTAAGCAGCCTTGTCAGTTTTCCCACGAGCTTGAACCGCCAGTTCTGCAAGGGCCGTAGCAGTGCCAGGCTCTTGAGGAATGAAAGTGGGCTCCCGTGGCATCCTGCAAAAAAATGAAAGAAAAGGAAAAAAAGGTAACAGGAAGTTTTGGTGCTAGCTGGGGAATACTGCGCTCTCCTCAAGGTAACTAGCACAATGAAGCTTTGCACTTTACAGTGACCATGAATATGACGTGAAGCTTTGTTTAATCGAAAGGCTCAGGAGTCCAAATCTTGCTGCAATTTTGGTAGATGGGGAATTTGCAGTCACCAGAAAAGAGTAATAGCTTCATGCGGTGTATTTCAATGTTCCTTATATGATATGCAAAGGGCTGTGTAATGTATTGAGGGAGCAATCAATATTAGCAGTCCAACAGTGGACCTCCACATACTCTAATGAGAAAACTGGAAGATTGGGAGCACCTATCACCCTTAAAAAATCTCTGGGAAGTGTGTTGCTGTCCGATGGTTGCAATGAAGCTTTTGTCGGATGGATAAATATCTGGATTATTTGAGGGTCGTCGGAACCGCCAGTACACTTTGAAGAAAACAACAGGTGCAATTTGGTCATTTTATATTTCAAAAGTTTTTGTGGTACAATGGGATGGACATGAGCTTCGTAATGCGGGGAACCCAGGTTCGATCTTGACTAGAGAAGCGGTTTTCTTTACGGAGCCTCTGTTTGGGCGCGTGATGCCGTTACCCCGTACGAGCGGCAAAGAGATGCCGGGCCCCTTAAGTGTTTCCGCCTTTAAAAACGACAGGACAGAAGCTCACTGGCAACCTATTTGGTGCAAAAGAATCATCTCATTATTATACAAAGAATATAGATGAAATGGCTCGCACAGCAAACTCTGGATAAGTGCCTATCTGGTCATTTTTGTGACAAACCGTCAGGTGCTTATTACGAGAGGGTCTTTTTTTCTGGGCTTGTCTGTCTGTATCACGATAAGTCTGTGTCCGATATTATATTATGTGTTACACTTAGCATATTAAAAAAATGGGTTTTGGGAGCTTGAAAAACTTTGTGTTTTAAATTCAGGTCCCTCTGCTTCTCAGTAGCAAAAGTGACCGTCCACCCAAAAGCTTTTGCCAATATTCTGTTAAAGCTGCGAATGTTTTGTGCATGTGCGGCCTCTTTTAGGGCATATGTGGATGAATAAACATTCATTGTGTCTGGTATATTTCATTAGCAATAGAAACAGCAATGAAGATCATGCGCTGTTGCTGCTTCAAACCCATGCTGACACACGTGACATATGCGCACAAGACAACGAAAGAATGGCAATGTCTTCCCAGGATGTCTGGACGGACATGGCCCAAGATCCTTCCACTCATTTTCAAGTGCCAAGTTACGGTGTGCTGATAAATATTTTACCCTGGAGAAATATAATCCCACAGCAGTACGTCAACAGATGTTACTGTTGGTCATATCACCATGGTGCAATTGCCAAAACTTGTTTCCCTCGTTGGCTCTGCACTCTGAATGTTTGGCTCAAGTCTCAAAGCTGCCAAAAACCTAGTGTGCGCCTGGGAGTGCGGCATGCTGTGCATTAGGTAGCGATTGCTACGAGTGATTATCTGACTTGTTCTACGTTTAGGTTTTTAGAACCCACAGCCACAGTTTATGTTTTACGCACAGCTAGTGTACATAACATTATTGGTGGAGTGGTGTTAAGTTCGCGCACTTCACTTAACTAATTAATACCGCCCGGCAACTTGGTATCGTTCTGTGGGCATAGCGGGTTTACCTGTATTGTTTGTTTTCCTGCCGACCGAGCTCACTTGGGCGCGAGGGGCGTAAAGAGAAACCGCGGATTCATTTTTTTATTCGCCTCGATTTTGTGTTCACCCCACGAGCAGAGGTCACCCCATAATAACTAAAAGCGATGCCAGCTTTCGAAGGAGGATTTCCTTGCTTTCCGTTTGGGAAACCGGCGGAGGGGGACCGTTGACATTCTAACGACCGCGATTACCGCCACGAGAATGCCCCATGCGGACGGGAGCTGAAAGTCAGTCAAGAGGTCAAACGTTGGGGCAAACATAGGAAGAGGGCACAAGACGTTCTGTCTACGGCCGTTGCACTGCTCAAGGCTACTGGGCGAATTTACCGTTCGTCACACGTCTGAGCTCTGGTGACTCGGCGGCTGGGATGCGTCAATAGTTAGGCGACCAGGCTTTGTTAGGCGCTCCACGTGTCTACAAAGGAAAGGAATTTGGCGGCGTGGGGCACAGTTATAAGCGCGCATGGTATGGATAATACTTCAGACGAGCCGCCGGACAAACCGATGGCCAGCGCTAGGTTTTCTTTTAGTTGTGTGATTTTCAAGGGTGTTTTATTTGTGTTTTAAGGAATACCTGCGGGATTCTGTATGAGAGTGAGAGAGGATGGTCACGTGACTATTTTGAACACCACTAGCTGTGTTTGTCACTGTGGCCAATCAGTTGCCTACTGTGGATAATGAATGAGCCATCCTCACTTCCAGATGGGACCACCTTTTGTGGGCGGGGGTTTTGGCGGGTGAAACAGAGAAGTTTGATGTTTTTTGAGGAAAAAAGATTGAGAAGAGGAGAGGAGAGTGCGGCGAGCCCCGCTCGACGGGGGCCTTGCCCACCTCTTGTATGCGGTCATGAGCCTTGAAAGTTGTAATGCGTAGTGTAAATAAAGTGTACATATTGTACATTTTGAGTTTACTTGGAGTAGACCGTCGTCGGCTACGTGCCGTCGGCCTACGAGCAAGCGAGTCGGCATTTCATCGTCTCTTCGTCCAGGAACTCCGGTGACAGATGCAACTAGTATTTTAACTGCACGTCTAACAAGAATACTGACCAGTGACAATGGAAGATCTGCCAGACTGTGATGAGGCCTTTTCTACTTTACGGAGCTTGTTGACACCCCCGCCTATTTTGCGCCACTACGACCCCAGCACCCCTACCCAAATGCTCACGGACGCCAGTGGTGTCGGCATCGGCGCTCTTCTCGCAAAGCTTAGGTCTGGTTATCCGGAATACGTCGTTGCGCATGCCAGCCGGACCCTCACCAAAGCTGAGTCTAATTATTTGGTAACGGAGAAAGAGTGCTTGGCAATTGTTTGAGCTTTGGGCAAATTCCGCCATTATATATACGGCCGCACATTCGACGTAGTAACTGACCACCACGCCCTATGTCGGTTGTCGTCTCTCAAAGATCCCACGGGACGGCTTGTACGTTGGGCCCTCCACTTTCAAGAATACGACATTCGGGTCATATACAGATCAATGCTCAAGCACATTGACGCCTATGCCCTCTATCGCTTGCCTGTACCCGCTTCGACAGGTGCCCTAATTCAACGGAGTCCATCGTCCCTGCGCTCACGCTGACTGACTTGATTCTTCACCAGCAACAAGACCCCTGGGTATCTTCTATTATGACATGCCTTGCCTCCACGACGCCCACCTCCCAACCTCGAGCACTACGACGGCAAGCAGCTCATTTCACAGTGCGGGAGGGTCTTCTATACCGTAGCAACTACATGTCCGACGGAAGGAAATGGCTGCTCGTGATACCACGCCATCTACGAGCCGAAATATGAGCAGCTTTCCACGCTGACCCCAATCCGCCCACGCTGGCGTCTTGAAAACTACACTAGGCTTCGTCAGTGCTATTACTGGAGAGGAATGTACGGTTTTGTGCACAAGTACATCCGTTGGTTGTGAGGCCTGCCAACACCGCAAGCTGCTCCATCCTAACCCTTAAGCAGACTAGCAATCTCTACCGTGCCCTGCACGCCCATTGGATGTGGGTAGAACAGATCTTTACAGAAACTTACCATTCACTCCTTCTAGGAACAGGTGGATTATTGTCACCGTAGACCACCTTATGCGCTACGCGGAAGCTTCCGTGCTTCGCAGCGCTACGGCACGCGACGTCGCCCTGTTCCTTGTTTCATCACTTCATCCTACGTGAGTTCTCCTAGGGAGCTTCTCAGCGACAGAGAACGAGTATTCCTGTCCGAAGTTCTGGAGCTGTTCTCGCTGAATGCATGATTGTTCACCGGACGAATACGGTCTACCCCCTTAGAGAAATGGTTTGACAGAATGATTCAATCGTACGCTTGGTGACATGCTTGCCATGTACATACCTTCCGACCACTCTAGCTGGACGACCTGGAGCTTCCGTTCGTTACTTTTGCGTACAATCATCATCATCATCGTCACCAACCCAGCCTATCTACGGTCCACTGCAGGGCAAAGGCCTCTCCCAGTAATCTCCAACTAAATCGGTCGCTGCGCTAACTGCGACCAATTTATTCCTGCAAACTTCTTGATCTCATCTGCCCATTTAACTTTCCTGCCGCCCCCTGCTACGCTTGCCTCTCTAGGATCCACTCTGTTACCCTTTAATGACCAATTGTTATCTTTCCTTCGCAATACATGCCCTGCTCACGTCCATTTCTTCTCAATTTCTACTAATATGCTAACACGCGTTTGTTCCCTGACCCACTCCCTCTGTTCTTGTCTCTTGATGTTACCACCTATCATCTTTCCGTTCCGTTGCCATTGATCCTCTTAGTGAGCCTCCAAGTTTCCCCCCCGTAGGTGAGTACCCGTAAGATGCAGCATTCAACACACTTTCTTCTTCAGGACAATGGTAGGCTGCCATCCATTATCTGCCAATATCTGCCGTATGCACTCTCCCATTCTTATCCTTGTAATTATCTTGTCCTAAGTAGATATATTTCGCTTCCCACTTCCACTGCCCCTGCCTCATATGTGCTCTGCCTCTAAAGAACAAAAAAAGACAAACTGTCCTTGTGCATGACTTTTCCAGAGCTGATGATGTGAGTATTTTAAATTACCTTGAAATGTCGTTGTTCAGTTTTGATGGAGCAACTGACGTAATACTCTGTCGAACCAATTTAAATCTATTGTGCATTACAGCCTGAGTAAATTTGTACCTAAACGCCAGAAAACTGTGAAGAAACAAAATCCATGGGTGAACCGAGACATCATCCATTTGAAACGACAGCTGAAACGCAAAAAAGAGAAGAAATAGAAATCAAATGTGAGATCTCGCACCACTCTCAGATATTACGCGATACACTGAAGGCCGCAAAGGGAAAGTATTACTACTCACATACATTGCTGGATTCATGAAAGAGTCTCCGCAGCGATTTTGGCGTCACCTAGCTACATCTAACGAAGACATCAGCTGCATAGTTGACTCTAACTCCAGAGATGTAATTAACTGACCCCTCACAGGTTTGCTGACAAGTACAAAAATTTTTTCACTCTTTGTTGCTGCATCACAAGTGATGGAGATAGCGAGAGCCCGAGGCAACTGTGCACCCAGTCAATGAATGGCATATTTATACCAGAAGAAGGGATACTGTCACGGTGCTCAACGTAGATACCAGAAAGTCAGCTGGCCCGGATGGCATCCCTAATGATTTTTTAAGACGATACGCAGAATGGGTCTCAATATATCTTCTAATTATATTTATAGCATCACTAGAGCAGTATAGCCTGCCTCAAGTTGGCTAACTTGCAAGAGTGGTGCCTATCCACAAATCTGGCGAAAAACATAGGGTCGAGAACTACAGACTCATATCCATCACCTGTACCCTGCTGCAAAGTTTTGGAGCCTATTTATCTAAGAGTTTGTTTTGAATATTTCGAAAGCTTTAATTGTTTAAGCCCGTCTCAAGCATGGATTTAGAAAGCCGTCTGTTTACGGTCACCCAACTCACAGAAACAATTCACGACCTAGCTGCGGCAATAGACCAACGATCGCAAATAGACGCCATATGTCTTGACCTGTCAAAAGCATTTGACCGCGTCTCACACTCACAACTTCTGACAAAATTATGCAAATATGGCGTTCATAACAAATGGCGAAGTGGGTTAAAGCTTATCTCTAATCGAAAGCAATTTGTGGAATTCAAGGAGCAAGATCAGAAATACTACCTGTAACTTCAGGCGTAACGCAGGGCTCGGCCCTGAGTCCTTTTTTGTTTTTATGTTATACCACTGACACAAACGGAAGGACTCGAGAAGAGTGCTACGCTGCGTTTATCGCAGATGACTGCCTAATGTATTCTAATATTTCATGTCAGGAGGATCAGATAGCACTAAACTCAGGCGTAAAAACTGTTAGTGATTGGTGTGAAAAGTGGAAAATGGAAATAAGCTACGATAAAACAGTCTACACAACAATAACCAAAAAAACGAAAAAACGTCCTTGCTTTCACTACCAGCTATGGCGAAAACGTCTTTCAAAACAGTCACTTTAAATACCTCAGCGTACTATATCGCATGATTTAAACTGGAAACTCCACATTAACAATCTGTATAGCTCGGCCGAAACAAAGCTTTGGTTCTTAAGACGCAAACTAAAGGTACTCCATCAAATGTGAAATTGGCAGCCTACCTACCCTTGGTTGATGCATATCCTTGGTTGATGCCTTGGTTGATGCATATCCCTTGGTTGTGCAAATAGTTGATGACATATTGTATTTTAAGGCGTATTAGTGTAGGCAAGGCATTTTTGAATGTAGAAGGAGCATGTGTGAGGTACGCTTGAGAAAACCGAATGGGTGACCACGGAAGCAATGTGTTTGTTTTTATTTGGTATTGCCATGACAGGTGAGGCTGTAGGTGAATTTCAAATATTTATAAGTAGAGACGAGGTCAAAGGCATATTATCAAGCATGTCGGAAGTATAACTGGGATGGCGCGGTTAGCAAAGGACATATAATTAGTGTTGGAGTGGTTTATGGTCATTAGCCAAGATGATCACCATGCATTGATAGCGTTAAGATCGGTTTGCAAAGTTTTTTGGTCATTATCACAAGAAATTATTCGGTAAATTACACAGTCATCAGCAAAAAATATGTATGTATTATTTACATCCGTAAATACATACATACATACATACATACATACATACTACATACGTACGTAGCGTACGTACGTACTGCATACAATCATACATACATACATACGTACTACATACATCATACATACATACTACATACAACATACATACATGCATGTATGTATGTATCAGCGGACATGTATCAGCGAAGACTGGGCAGTATCTTTGCACGATGAGTTTAACGACATCCGTTCCACCAATCTAAGATGGTGTGAAATTCCCTGCAAAGAGGGGACGACGGCCACCTTTATAGGTTAGAGGGTCACTTGATTATCTTTGCTGGCTTCTCCGATGCCAGCCTTCTTTTGCTTTATGCAAATTGCGTCAGTAACCTCCACGATAACGTTTGAGGGGATAGCCGCCGACTGGAGGCGACGCACTTGCAATTCGAAACTGCTGTCCTTGCGGAGCGCGCATGCTCTTCTTGGTGCACCGCTAAGACAGCTCCTGGCAATGGCTCTTTTTGCCAGTTTTGTGTGACCGCGGCTGAACAGCAGCAGTGGCTTCCCCCTGCGCGTATCGTACAGCACACAGCCGCGACTGAAGGACATGAAGACGGGATAAAGACGTGAAGGTCAAGGACAGCGCCTGTGCTTTATGTCCTTCGTCTAGATGTTTTTGCGATTACAGGTGTCGATTAGAAGGGCGACGGTATTACGTTGGGGAGCCAACGCCCCCTCTGTAATCCTTGCCTAACGCGTAAGAGAAAACGGCCAAACAGCCCTCTCCTGTTGCTGTCTTCTACCTCTTTCCCCGCTCCGTAGCCCTTCCTACGTGCTTTCATGTCGGCAGCGAACGCCGCTTCTCGTAAACTATGCAAAATAGTTGACAGTTTGTCTAGCGTTCCCCAGGCGGTGCTCCTGACGCCTTCGGGGCAAGCTGACAGACATACGGTGTAGAAGTTGGTGCAGTGTTCGCAACTCGCTAACAGTGACGTAAGGCGGGACGTCCTGCCGGCGCGCGCCACATAGCGGATGAGTGCCTGAACTAAGCGTCCCTACTGGTCCCATTGGAAAGCGGGCGACGCGTTAGGCAATGTTTATACTGGCGGCGTTGGGGAAGCGGGTCGAGTACTATCGTATTTCGAAGGGATTTGAAGCGGAGCAAGCAAATGGGCGGTCAATATTTTGTATTCTGGCTCATGTAATGCGCGCTGGCTAGAGTCGAACAATAAATTCCCAAGTGTTCTTCTTGGCCGAAAAAGTTCTACAAATACTTTTTCACGTTTGTGCAGCGCTTGTGATCTGTGTACGCAGGCTTACGCAAACAATTAGTTTGGGCACCCACACAGAAAAAACCCGATAACTAGAACTGCGACTCAGGCATCACGGGATCGATATCACTGATTACGCCGTCGACCTTTTACAGTCCACAAAACAGAGAGGAAAAGAAACACACACTTCATGCGTTATACTACGCTAGGTAAAGTAGGTTAGGCGACATTGCTTTTACCTTCGCGAAAGATAATTCTGGCCGGAAGGGGCCGCCACGGTTCTCAACTGTTCTGAAAAACGGAGTAAATCTATCGATGACGCAATTTAAATGCACGGTGTGCATGTATTTCACGCTGGTGGGCGGTTTTGAAGCCGAAACTCTACTCCGACGCAGGGGCAGTAATTTTTTTTTTTTGGGACAGGTTTTATGCAAAGTCACAACATGTTGGCTCCATTTAGAACTGAGGTTTAATCGTGTACAATTGACCGAGGCACTGAGACACACTCTTGTTTTTCGGTGCTGTATAATAAACTCGTCAAAAAAAGAAAGCACCACACTATGAATACCGCTGCGAGCAATGTAGTTAGCGGAGTTCCTGGTCCTGATCCTTACTCGTAAGGCAAAACATATCCCGGAAGGTATTTGTGGGTGTCCGGTGTTAATCAGGCGACGCATGCAGCGGTGTACTCTGACGAATGCAGTGCAACCCCCCACCCCCTAAGAAACAAAAACAAAATACTATTCTGAACCGGCATTGACAAGTGCGCGGTTGGAGCCGTTGTCTCCCTCGCCCTCGTGCATGCTTTAAGTTACTGTCTATTTCCCAACCACTTCAATATCAGGCACCACCATTTTCGGAAAGAAAAACAACACTGTTAGACACGGCTGTTTAGCCCTTCATGTAGTCCTCGCGGAGGTTGTTAGCCCTGCAAAATGGCTAGTTTTGTTCACTTCGCTTGCACCAAACCGAAGTATAAAGACTCCAACTATTTAGCTTCAAGTACAGGCCCAGCATCTAGCCGGCAAGAATGATGAGAGTGGCATGGCTACCTCTCACTGTCGCCCATAATTGGGAGGCAGCCGATGAAGGAGGGCTTTAAGAAAATCCTTGCTTGTCTGTTGGCTCCTCCATGGAAAACAAAAAAAATCAATGGCGTTTTATATTTTGAGGTAACCCTCGCTATCTGTCGGCTCCCCGATGAAAAACAGATAATCAATGGCGGTTTTTGTTTTTGAGGCAACCCTTGCTTATATCTCGGCTGGCCCATGAAAAAGAAATAATCACTGACGTTTTATATTTCTGAGATACTGTAAATGACAAGTTAAATTTATTCCTCCCTTTTGTTTAGTGCCTCGGCTATGAACCAAGTTCCCCAACAAAAATGTCTTGGTCGTTCATGCGTCGTCCTAAACGTAATACTTGTACGACATTTTGGCCCGACTGTTTGACAATTCAAAGGCCAACTGCTTCTTAAGCTTGATTTATAGTGACAGGAACCGCAAAAGTATGTAGTAGGTAGGCAAACCTGCTGCTTTAGTGACAGCGGCAGCAAGGTGAAATGCTCCAAAACAAGTTTTTCAGTTGTTTTGTAGCTCACTACACTTGTTTTGTATTTGGTCTAGTCATGCTCCGTTTACGGCTCTTTGTGTTAGGTGCACAGGGTCCTTCAACTTGTTTTGATATCTTTTTTCCTCGTCTTCCCGCTACAAGGTTGTGAGAGAAGAAATTTCAGTTCAATTCAATGATTCCTCGGCCCACACGAGTTCGTGCAAAATATTTCTGCCTATTAGGGTGCTGTTTTTTTCGGCTGGAGCAAAATAATTTATGAAGGGAAACCGGATGATGCCCTGATTATTTTTTCTGCCTACGATAGGCTTTTCATATCACTAGGACACGCAACACGAATGAAAACTTTTCAGACAGTTTATTACAACTCAGACCTGGTATTCGTTTATACGCAGTCCCGACGTTCACAGCTGGCAATGTGAGTGAGATTGGGTTACTTCTTGCTGTAGTTGTCCTCGAATTTTTTGCAGAAGCCCCCTTGTAATCGTGTGGCATGCAAAAAGTACCTCCGCAGCAAGGTGGGCCTCGGATAGCCGAGCACTGAAAAAGACGAAGTAAACGTATTTGAAGGCAAACAGTTTCAAAGTCGGTGATACGCCACCGTATTGCGACAACATTGGGCCTGGCCGCGCCTAAGCTGCAAATGGGGAGGAATTCAGAATTGTGTCCGTTTCAAAGATATCCCTTTTTCGCTCAGCTACAGTCATGCAATAATTTGGGTTGGGGACCCTCTCGTATGCATATTAACCAAAGCCCCTTGTTAGTTTCGCGAAAGATCCGTGCTATAGACCTTCAGTCCAGTTTGGTCGCAAGAAGCTTTCTCGCCTGGCACACACATTACAATTATACCGTTCTGTATCGCGCGAAGACACATAAGACGTGGACGGCTGTGCAGCGAAGTGTTTCGAAAAAATTAGCTGTGGCTTAGCTCGGCTATGAAAGCACATACGTAGCGTGAGCTCCTGTTCAGCAATCCAGTCCAACCAATTCAATCCAGTCCGGTCCAGTCCAGTCCAGTCCAGTCACTGCTCATCGAGTGTGCTCAGCACGGCTCTCCAGGAGCCACGCGAAACGGCTGTCAAGCGGCTCCGGCGCAGCGTCAGACTTGGCTACTGCGCAACGGAGGCGCGCGCACGCGCAGGGGCACGCGCCAGTGCCAATGCGTCTGCCGCGACTCTGACGTCACTCATCTAGAATGCGCAGACCGGCGAATGTGCAGAACCAATTCTCTACACACCCGTAGTCCAGTCGGATTGGATAATCCAATACAATCTCATTTAATCCAATCCAATACACTCCAAAGCTCCTCGCGCTTGCGCAGCACGGCCCTTAAGGTCCACGCAAAACTGCTTAACCTCGGCCAGTGTAACTTACGCTACTATATGCGGGCAAGCCAAAATAATCACTGTCACGTTGGGCATGCTACGCGCTCGCTGCGTGAGGATTGTCAGGGGTCTGCTTGTGTTTCTTCCTCAGCTTAAATCCTTTGACCTGAAGCTCCACCAGACTTCAACCTGCAACACCACGCCCCTTAAACAACGGGACCCAATTATTCGATATCTCTTTCTATCTCCTGCATTAAAATACATTACAACAACTGCTAAATTCAAACGCGGAATCACCCTTTTCGTCCTACACAAGCAAACGCGTGAAGCAGCGGAGCAATTTAGCAGTTGTTGTAATGTATTTTAATGCAGGAGATAGAAAGAGATATCGAATAATTGGGTCCCGTTGTTTAAGGGGCGTGGTGTTGCAGGTTGAAGTCTGGTGGAGCTTCAGGTCAAAGGATTCAAGCTGAGGAAGAAACACAAGCAGACCCTGACAATCCTCACGCAGCGAGCGCGTAGCATGCCCAACGTGACAGTGATTATTTTGGCTTGCCCGCATATAGTAGCGTAATACACTGGCCGAGGTTAAGCAGTTTTGCGTGGACCCTGAAGGGCCTGCTGCGCAAGCGCGAGGAGCTTTGGAGTGTATTGGAGGGTTAATGAGATTGTATTGGATTATCCAATCCGACTGGACTACGGGTTGTAGAGAATGGGTCTGCAGATTCGCCGGTCTGCGCATTCTAGATGAGTGACGTCAGAGTCGCGGCAGACGCATTGGCACTGGCGCGTGCCCCTGCGCGTGCGCGCGCCTCCGTTGCGCAGTAGCCAAGTCTGACACTGCGCCGGAGCCGCTTGACAGCCGTTTCGCGTGGCTCCTGGAGAGCCGTGCTGAGCACACGCGATGAGCAGTGACTGGACTGGACTGGATGGACCGGACTGGATGAGCGGGATTGAATGGATTGGACTGGATGCTGAACAGGAGCTCACGCTACGTATGTGCTTTCATAGCCGAGCTAAGCCACAGCTAATTTTTTTCGAAACACTTCGCTGCACAGCCGTCCACGTCTTATGTGTCTTCGCGCGATACAGAATGGTATAATTGTAATGTGTGTGCCAGGCGAGAAAGCTTCTTGCGACCAAACTGGACTGAAGGTCTATAGCCACGGTTCTTTCGCGAAACTAACAAGGGGCTTTGGTTAATATGCATACGAGAGGGTCCCCAACCCAAATTATTGCATGACTGTAGCTGAGCGAAAAAGGGATATCTTTGAAACGGACACAATTCTGAATTCCTCCCCATTTGCAGCTTAGGCGCGGCCAGGCACAATGTTGTCGCAATACGGTGGCGTATCACCGACTTTGAAACTGTTTGCCTTCAAATACGTTTACTTCGTCTTTTCAGTGCTCGGCTATCCGAGGCCCACCTTGCTGCGGAGGTACTTTTTGCATGCCACACGATTACAAGGGGGCTTCTGCAAAAAATTCGAGGACAACTACAGCAAGAAGTAACCCAATCTCACTCACATTGCCAGCTGTGAACGTCGGGACTGCGTATAAACGAATACCAGGTCTGAGTTGTAATAAACTGTCTGAAAAGTTTTCATTCGTGTTGCGTGTCCTAGTGATATGAAAAGCCTATCGTAGGCAGAAAAAATAATCAGGGCATCATCCGGTTTCCCTTCATAAATCATTTTGCTCCAGCCGAAAAAACAGCACCCTAATAGGCAGAAATATTTTGCACGAACTCGTGTGGGCCGAGGAATCATTGAATAACTGAAATTTTTTCTCTCACAACCATGTAGCGGGAAGACGAGGAAAAAAGATATCAAAACAAAGTTGAAGGACTCTTTGTACCAAACACAAAGAGCAGTAAACGGAGCATGACTAGACGAACTACAAAACAACTGTAGTGAGCTAAAAAACAACTGAAAAACTTGTTTTGTAGCATTTCACCTTGCTGCCGCTGTCACTAAAGCAGCAGGTTTGCCTAACCTACTACATTCTTTTTGCGGTGGCTGTCAATATAAATCAAGCTTAAGAAGCAGTTGGCCTTTGAATTGTCAAACAGTCGGGTCAAAATGTCGTACAAGTATTACGTTTAGGACGACGCAATGAACGACCAAGACATTTTTGTTGGGGAAATTGGTTCTTAGCCGAGGCACTAAACAAAAGGGAGGAATAAATTAATGTGTCATTTACAGTATCTCAGAATATAAAAACGTCAGTGATTATTTCTTTTTCATGTGCAAGCCGACAGATAAGCAAGGGTTGCTTCAAAAATAAAAATCGCCATTCATTATATTTTTCATCGGGGAGCCGACAGATAGCGAGGGTTACCTCAAAATATAAAATGCCATTGATTTGTTTTTGTTTTCCATGGAGGAGCCAACAGACAAGCAAGGATTTTCTTAAAGCCCTCCTTCATCGGCTGCCTCCCAATTATGGGCGACAGACAGAGGTAGCCATGCCACTGTCATCATTCTTGCCGGCTAGATGCTGGGCCTGTACTTGAAGCTAAATAGTTGGAGTCTTTTTACTTCCCTTTGGTGCAAGCGAAGTGAACAAAACTAGCCATTTTGCAGGGCTAACAACCTCCGCGAGGACTACATGAAGGGCTAAACAGCCGTGTCTAACAGTGTTTGTTTTCTTTCCGAAAATGGTGGTGCCTGATATTGAAGTGGTTGGGAAATAGACAGTAACTTAAAGCATGCACGAGGGCGAGGGAGACAACGGCTCCAACCGCGCACTTGTCAATGCCGGTTCAGAATAGGATTTTGTTTTTGTTCCTTAGGGGGTGGGGGTGTTGCACTGCATTCGTAAGAGTACACCGCTGCATGCGTCGCCTGAGTTAACACCGGGCACCCACAAATAGCTTCCGGGATATGTTTTG